>WNNJ02001725.1:0-18632 GCA_012934845.2 Pomphorhynchus laevis
AATAATAAATAATTAAATAATAATCTAATAATTTTATTTAAGATTTTATAAATACCAATATATAAAGTTTACCAATATTTTTTTATATAAATTTTACCAATATATAAAGTTTAAATAAAAAAAATTTAAAATAAGAAATCATTTTTATGAATTGACTAATAAATAACACACGTTGTATCAGAATAAGGGCTAGATGTTATCATGAGGAACTGCAAAGTAATCAGTTTTCGGCCTGATTTCATTAGCAGCAAGGCCAAATACATGCTAATGACGAATTTCCCCTGATGAAATTTGATTATCTAGTATCTTTACAAAGTATATTATTTATTATTCATCCATAATTTTTTTGCAAAAGAGTTTACATTCATTTTTAATATTATTGTGTTGATTTGTATATTTTTATATTTTCGGTTTGATGATATTTTTATAGTACGCTAGTTTAAAAAAGTATGATAAATATATACTTCAAATGATTTTGAAGAAAGCCAGTACAATTACCGATTACGTCAATTTTTAAATTTCGTTATGTATTATATTTAATATTATGAATGAATATATGAATGAATTATGGTATGCATGAATGCAAAAAAATGTTTTTATGCTTAAATTCAATATCATATTATACTAAATATCATATATACTATCATATTACTATTATATATACCTCGTAACTGCAATTCTTTTGGCCTACGCTCCCTATCAATTCCCGCTCAACGCCTATGGAACAAGTTACCCACCATACTCTTTTTATCAACATCATTTTGAATCTTCAAACAGAACTTGTCATTTTCCCTCATTATACAGATTGACGATGATAAGTGAAGTGTACTGGGTAATTTATTCGATAGACAAATTTATTGTAGTATTTTTAGTGGTATATTGTGCCGTAATTGAAAAATCAGATTATCTAACTGTCTACGTATTTTATACTATAAAATATATTTGGCAATTTGTTAAAATTTTATCATTTAATGGAATGTATTTTATATTATAAGGTATGCCTGAATGCTAATGCAAAAATATGTTTCTTGCAAATTTAAATGTCATCTTTACGATATAAATTAATAGTAGTTTTAGTTAATGTTAATTTAATGTTCATATCTAGACATACACCTTCTTTATCATTAATATTGGTTTTGTTAAGAATAATGCTTTCTGGATAAATGTGCTCACTAATCGAATAAAAATTATTAGAATTAAATACACATATATCATCCATATATCGAAACATATTTCATATATTTATATAGTTTAGATTAAGTTTTCACAATTATGAACAAATTCATATTCTATAAAGCTTAAAAACAAGTCAGCCATAATTGGGCTACTATTACCACCCATTGGAACAACTTTTACTTGTCTAAATATTGATGTCCCTACTTTTAAATAATTTTGATTTATCAAAATATTTAAGAATTCTATTAAATTTTATCCATATATTTATATTTACTTGATGGTTTAATTTTTGTTAGATAGGCGTTATAATTATTATAACACATATATGTATATCTTTTTCCGAATATAAGATTAATTAATTTGTACTAACGCTTCTTTAAAATCTACTAAATCTAGATTTGTATAAAGTGTACTAAAATCGTATGTATTTATATTTTGAAAATTTATTCCTTTTGTCTGTTCTAAAAATTCTTTTGTAGAATTAATACTGAAATAGTGTTTTATATCAGTATTAATTTCGATTACCTTGCAATATCTTTTAAAGTGTACTTTAATTACTTTAAGTATTTTATTCATATAGACAGAAAGTGGTTTTAATGTACATTTAAACGCACTACAATGTTGATATTCATATATAATATTCATATTATATATGAATATTCATATCTAGATATTACCTTTTTAATAATACCTTTCATATATTAAGATATATACTTCCTTTATCATTAATATTGTTTTTATTAAGAATAAGGCTACTTGGATAAATTTGTTCACTAATTAAATAAAAATTATTAGGGTTAATATATTCGAAACATTTATTTCATATCTTTATATAATTTAGATTTATGAACAAATTAATATTCAAATATTTATGAACAAATTAAAATGGAACACCGTTTATCTGAATATAGATGTATCTACTTTTAATGTTTTAATTATTTTATGTTTTAAATACTTTTAAATACTTTTGTTTAAATACTTTTCTATTTCTCCATTATAATAGAAATCAAACTTGATTGAAAATAAGCAGCAGAATAATTATATCGAATTTGAAAATTTACATGAAAACAATGTTTCAACATTTCCGACAAATAAAGTTCACGCAAGATTGATATTTTAAATAATAACATGTAGATTCAGGAAAATATTTAATTAAATACTTATTTTGCTGGAACTGCTAATAACTCCTTTTCATCTATAGGTATGGATTTATCCTTGTCCACAATTGCTGATTCTGATATTCCTTCAGTTTCAATAAACATGATAAAACTTTCTAAAGTATGATTTACGCCATAAACAATTGGCTGGATATTTTCACCTTAGGGGAATAACATATTTGTTGGGAAGCCGCGAATAGGGATATAAGGTATTTCGTTAAGTGTAGCATCAATTTTAGCGACGAACACATCTGAGTGATTTTCGAAATGAGTACCGAGCAAATTTTACACAGGTTCTATACGCTGGCAACTACCACACCAGGGTGCATAAAATTCCACTAAAACAGCTTTCGATGGATCATGTGATACAGAAATGATATTGCTCTGTGCAAGAGTTTTTACTGGACCATTGTTCCAATCCTCCGGCAACTTTTGTGATCTGTAGTGAGGCTCGATTTTGTTATCTAAACAATTTTGTACGAAATGCGTTAGATTAACGGCACTTATTTCATTCTCATTGTCATACTTGTACTTAATCAATTCGCCTTTAATCTTGATAAGACGAATGGCCGATAATTGGGCAGCAGTGATATCGAAAGCTCAAATATCCGTGAATGATTTTCGAGGTCACTATCAACATGAGTGAATGCAACTGTCCCACGAAATGACTATACGGTTTCCAATATAACATTTCTATATTTATCAATAATATCCTTTTTACTTGTGTTCAGCGAATTAGATGAATTTCTGGCAAATAAAAGAGAACGTTCACTTTAATATCAAACATAAGTTTAGCATCTTCAGCATTAAAATTTTAGAGCAACGGAACAATATTGGATTTCACAAAATTTTTAAATGTATCATACGTTGCGTTTCCTTCCATTACTGCTTCTAATTCATCAAACTTTTTGTAAACCACCATTTTTACTTTATCTTTGACAGAGAAAAGATTTTTTAAATTATCGGTCGGTATCGATACGAATGATGGTTCTCCTTCGAAACGTTCTGATTGCTTATACACGGATTTGTATGATAAACTAGAGTTATCTTGATCCACTGTATCGAGCTTGCTGCTTAAATGTGTTTGTCCGTATTTTTAGACGATTCGCGATGAGAATGTGATATGCCTGATTGCCGCCTAGAAGCCACTGAGTAAAAATGTTCGAAGTTGACCTGCAGACACGGATGAATCAAGCCCTCATCGTTTGGACCTTCGATTTTATCCGATAGTTGAGATACCTCGTTGGATCGATAACCATTGGTCAAGCAGGACATTTTAACGGCAAACCCTCTTGCGTACGGCTCCGACAAGTCTTCAGGAATAATAAACTTTTCGAGTTCAAACTGCCTTTTGCCGTTTAATTCTACGTCGTGCTTAATACGCGAGTCGCCATCATTGACACGTTGTCGGATAAGGCTCGAGCAGTTTGGAAGACGCTGCTCATTAGGAGTGATTTAAATGATATGATCAGGTGAATCGAACCGCGGAACAGGATCGTTACAATGTTCAACACCCCTTTCTAGCAGTAGCCTACCCATCTCATCCATGCTCTTCAAAATCGCCTTAGCGTTCCCCCTCATTAGTGCGACGGGTGCTTGTTAGAACAAATGACTCACTGCTTTGTTGTATTGGACCCCGTTTCGCCAGGACATTGAGCGAGCCACAAATCTAATTAGCTTCTCCACCGGACCATTCCAACATCCACAAGTCTCGATTACTGCGGCCGAGAAACAATAACCCGCTTCCTCCATCTTACGCTGATATTTCCTCTCTTTAACATATTCAGCGTATTTGTTGGCGGCAAAGCCGGGGGTTTGTGTTTCCATAGTCACAAAAGACTTCTGTTGAGGATCGGTGACTGCAAAGTCAACCGCTAATGGCGGGACCTCGTAAATGAGAATGTCCGCCGGGCGTTCTCGCAAGTCCCGAACGAGATTAAGAACCTCTCTCGCTACCCGCAAACCAGCCGAAACGACAGCTTGGAAGATTGTGTTCGTCAGACCGTCATGACGGATGCCGGGAAATCCACTAAACTGGCAGGTAAGTGCATGGAAGCCAAATTTATCAGCCGGACGTAGGCACCGCCTGCACCGATAATCGACGCCGCTGATGGGCGCTCCCAACCAGAAATGGAGAAGCAAAATAAACTCGTTAGGCACAAAGTTCATGTGAGAAAATAAAGTTCACAGATCAATAATAACTTATCAGTAAAACAAAGTCGATCAGCTACTTGAGTCTACGTATTTCAATAATAAATTATAAATAAATTATTATAAATAATAAAACTTTTAAAATTTTATTTAATTTATATTTATATAAAGTTAAAATAAAAATTCAAAATAAAAGTTAATTGTTATGAATTGAATTATAAATAATATACGATGTATCCGAACAAGCATTCGAGATCAAAAGAAGAAACTTTATGTATAAAGCCAATATCATTACAAATTGTTGCAATTCCTAAAATTTTATTATTTAATGTATTATATTTTATATTATATGGTATGCATGATTGATCATGCAAAAATATGTTTGTTGTTCAAATATATTATTGTTTATTATGCATATTGTTTATTATGCATTCAAACATTTTATTAAATTGATTTATATATTTTACTATTTTCTGTTTGATGATATTTTTATAGTAACCTTGTTATATGCATCTATTAAATTATTCAAATGACTTTAAATAAACTTAATATCATTACATATTTTAGCAATTCTTAAAATTTCATTATTTAATGTATTATATTTTATATTATATGGTATGCAATTATGCTTATGCAAAAATGCTTTTATATTTAAATTTAATTTGGTACGACTAAATAGCGATACATTATACATTTCCATGACAATAAACAAGAAATGTCCAGCCATAAACAATACATTTATCATGTAGCGTGTATACACAATTTTTTAAACACTTCGTTAAATAGAGCAAATGTAAATATAAAATTATTTATCATATAAATAATTTGTAGGTAAATACAAATGTGCATTTGACTTGGTCATTTAAATTATTTGTAGATAATTTATTAGGTAAACACAAGATGTTTATTAGCTCGATTTTGCAAACAAAGTGTTTATAAGTTACGCATACAATCGATTTGTTTATCAACTTGAGTATGTAAACAATTTGTTTATCACAAAAAGCACAGATTAAATGTATTAAAAATTCCATTTCTTATTGGCGTTACTTTGTACACATGTAAAAATGGAATATTTTTGTATATATAAAAAATATTTTTGTATGTTTTTATATATTATTGACTATAGATATACTATAGTATTGACTCAATACTATACTATTGACTCATGTAGCGTGTATACATAATTTTTTATAAACTTCGATAAATGGAGCAAATGTGCATTTAACTTGGTTATGTAAATAATTTGTAGATAATTTATTAGGTAAAAAACAAGATGTTTATGATCTCGATTATGCAAAGTGTTTATAAGTAACGCATACAATCGATTTGTTTATCAACTTGAGTATGTAAGCAATTTGCTTATCACAAAAAGCGCAGTTTAAATGTATTAAAAAATTCAATTTCTTATTGGCGTTTATCATGGCGTTTTTTAGTGTAAAGCTCAATTTTCTTTATTTCTCTCTTGGTATTTTTAAAATTTTAATGACATTTTAACGACGTGAATCTTTCAAAATTTGTTTTAGTCTAAACCAATCTTCATTAAACGAAATTTAAATGATGTATTAGTTTCTTTTGAAAAATTTCTTATCTCTACATCTTTTAAAACTTTTCATTTACCATTTTCTCTTCAAAAATTGCAATTCATCGAAACCAGCAGTAAAAATACAACTTAGGAGTGTTGTGTATAAACAATTTTATTGTAGAAATGATAAGGATAGGTTCGTTTTCAATAAATAAACGTTTGCTGGATTGATGCAGAGAGAGATTAATTGAAGCTGCGCTTAAAGTAGTTTTACAGCATTTTAAGGATTTGACTGACAAATCCGTCGGTTTATTTATGCGCCTGATCTCGACAAACGACTGAAGGCACGTTTCATTCAAACATTTTTTGATATCACTTTCTTGGTAGAAATTATATGCAATTTACGATCCTCTAACAGTCATTTGTTAAACAAGAGTAGCAATAAAATTTTTAACATCATTGAAGTGTTAATTTAAATAATCAATTGTCTTCAATTGACTGTGACCCTCGTTGTTCCTTTAAGTGTGAAAAATCATGTCAACTTTTTATTACTGAACAAATTTTGTGTTTGCGCTAATTAACTTGTTATTTAGTGTCGACTAATTAAAAAATTGACCAATGAAAAAGCTGCAATTCTATTGCGCAATATAAAATTCTCCTCCCAGTACTCGCCTAATGTGTTATCATCGTATTTTAGAAGAAACATTTTTGCGTGGGAACACATATATCGGTTAACTGCATTACAGCTTTAAATTCTGAATCAACTACAAGTAAAATCCACTTGCCTTTACACTGGATAGTGTAATTTCTCATGGGAATTGGCAAGTAATGCCTTATTGCCTGATTGCCAGAACAATCTTGTTTCATTTATTTTTTGTACACAGCTTCGTGAGTGTTTTAATTTATCAATTTGTTTATGTTATTAAATAATAATATTAATTTCAGATAAATAAGATAATAATAGTTTACTGGCTACATTTGTTTATAGAGAGTATATTTGTTTGTCGATAAACATGCGTCAGTAAATAGTGTATTGATAGAATTACACATTCGTGTGCCAACTTATGTTAGTTTTGAATGGCATTTAAGCAACACGAAAATACCATTCTCGTGTAGGTAAAATGACATTGAAAACTAATATAATGTTTATCTACGGGAATCATATGTCAATAGAGCTCATATTAAATAAAAATATTTAATTTTAAAATAAAGTAAAGGCATTTCGTACCTATCGTTATAACTAACTCTTGAATATACAAGTATGAATGATTTTCAATTTGATAATGTTCGTTCATTGTGATAGTACTGAACACTTTTCTTTAGAAAAGTGTTGAAGCGAACAAAATCGTGATCCAGAATATGACAATTCCTAATCAATATTTTAAAATATCGCGAGAGTAACGAAAATAGATTTGATATATATAATAACAAAAATAGATTTGAAAATAGATTTGAAAATAGATAAATAACAAAATTAGAGCTAAAAATAGATTTCTATCAAAAAGTTAGATGTGTATTTTTATCAGATAAAATCAGAAAATAGGTATTTCCTACATGTAATATATTACAGTAATAATAAGGTGTATGTTAGCATTAGACGAATTAATAATTAATAATTATATATGCTTTCCGGCACAAATGTGTTGGTTCTATAATTCTACATTCTATTAAAATGATTTATTAAATTATTTATAAAAACTTCAAATTTCTAGAGACTTTTCTCGCAATAGTCTAATGAATAAAATCTCGAATAGCACGTTAAATAATGTCAAATAGCACTAATAAAATATAACTAAATATATTTTTTATACTCGTTTTAAAAAAATATGTTATTTAATGGTATAAATAATATCGTGTAAAACACAGCATAAAACGGAAAAGGTGTTTAGTTATTGCAAGTTAAGAAAAATGTTTTTATTTATTTAGGCAATTAACAATGTATTTTGGGTGAATAGTAGCTTCAATCTGTCTATATATTCTGAAGAGCACTATGAAAATAACTAGTTTATTTTGATAATTGTCTGTGGTTTCAATCTAATTAGCTGCGCATGCTATCGATAGTATTGATAGTTACTGTTTAATGTAACACGCCAAGTGACTAAAATTCAATTTGTTATTAATTCAAGAAGGTTTGAATTTAAGAGCTACTAAGTAACAAATCTGATCAGAATGTTGAAATGCAAATCTCAGTGTGAAATCCATAATTCATAATGTTCAAATTTTTATTTGTTAAACTGAAGAATTATTTCGAAATACTTGGGCATGTTTCCTGCTGCTGCTAATAAGTGGTTTTATAGAGCTTTGTACTGACTCGATTCTAAAATCAATTGCACAAATTAAAAAAAAAAAGAATTGTTGAAACGCTGATCTAAATTTTTAAATAAAAAAAATAAAAATTAAACTTTGAAATTTCATGGGATAAAACTTTGAAATTTCATTTGGATTGAGAAGCACCCTTAATATTTACAAAATCCTTCATTATGGGGACACGGTGCAAGTGACGGTGTGGGTGAGGCTTGGAGGGCAAGAGAAGATCGATATTAATAAATCCTTCATATTTACATTAACACTAAATAATAAAATAAATTACTAAATAAAAGGTAAAAAATAAAGAACTATTTTTTCTTTTTAAATTTTCTATCAAAATAAAAATATAAATTTGTCAATTCCAAAATTTGAATGAAATAAAAGTATCTTAAATTTACTCTTTATTCTTTTAAAATAAAGTTATTTTAAGAGAATTATTTTATTATTTTATTTTATTACTTTAATAAACTTATTCTGTTTATTTAGCAATTAAATTCAGTTGTTCATATTCGCTTACTCGCTGTTTCACAAAATAATCACAACAATCGATCAGATTGTGATACTAAGTGTTTATCAAGCGCGTGTCTATCCATCTATATACAGCACTATATACGCGGGCGATCTTTAACTTTATTGAAATTGTCAAATAACGATTATACCTTTCAAGCAAGCATCACGAAGGTACAAAATTTAATTCATTTGAAATCTTTTTTATTATTTTTAAATCTTATTTGAAAATTTATAGTTTTTATTAGTCCAACAATCTAATTATAAATTTAAATGCCATAATTATAATTATAATTATCATAATTATTATAATTAGATAAAACATAATGTTGAAATCCAAACTTTTTTAAATCAAAACTTTCATTCCTAGTTTTTGTCAGCAGCATTGCCAGGAATAAACGAGGATGTAATCAACGAATAAACAGCAAACTATTTTCTGTAAATAGTAAATATCCGGAAATTCAATTCTAAAAATTAAAACAAAAAACAAAAGAAATTATGCCGGCAATATATATATTGTTATTGCGAAAAATCGCTTGAAACTGTGGTCCAGGAGCCAAAGCGGGCTACAATTGATTTTTGATCCATATTTGCTGCTAAAAAACTGGACTTCGATCATCAGCTCCATCAGTCTAATATATCACTCCGATACGTTCCTAACCACCCAGCAGTCATCGTCAGTCGGATGAAGTGGTTAGGATACGTTTCGACTGCTTTTATAATCAAGACAATTTGAAATTGTCTTGATTATAATAAGTTCTTACAATTTTTGAGTTCTTATAATTTCGACTGCTATTATAATCAAGACAATTTAAAATTGCCTTGATTATAATAAGTTCTTACAATTTTGGAGAAGCCGCAAGGCGAAACGTAAAATTGAGGAATTAATCTTTGTTTTTGTTAGTAGAGACCAATAATCATATTTCGAATATATTTTGGCCATAGCGTGATCCCAACCGGAAGTAGCTAATAAATTGATTTTAATTTGTACTTACATAATTTATACTTATATATAGTTGAAATTAAATAAAATTAAAGAAATTATATATATATTGAAAATTCATTTAAAAAAGCAGTAAAGTACAATAAATAAATATTTTTACGTTTCGGCAGAGCCTTGTTCACAATACTAGATCTAGTGAACAAGGCTCTGCCGAATATCATATGTGATATTTTATTTGGCTCGAATATCATATGTGATCCTCCAATTTGTGTCTTAAACGTCACTTTGTCAGCAGACTCTTGTCTAATCGGTGGGATTTCAAAACGAATACCGGAATATGCATTATTTATATTAGGGTTAAACCACTGCATAGGATTTCCTTGAATTGATATCCACTGCATAGGATTACACATTCTTTTTGAATTTTTAATTTCAAAACTACGGTGAAACAAGATTTGTTGTATTTACGTTTCAGCTTAGTTCGCCTTTTTTAAAATCTAGAAGACAAAGTCAAATACAGCACAAATGTACGAAATAAAAGTTAAGTTTTAGGTCAAATCTTTCCATTGAAAAAGTGTTTTTTATTTAACATGTTGCTGCTATCCGTAATTAACTGCCCGATTTCTCTCATTTCTTTTTCCCGCCTTTTATGGACATTGTTATTGTATTTCGATAATATTGTTTATATTATATGCAATATTCGATAATATTGTTTAAAAATAATATACAGAAATGTATATCTACACCACTGGATCAACCAGCTTAGTGGATGTTGCGTGGAATCACGATACAGACGTCGGTGTTCAAATCCAATCAGCATCAGTGTACGGAGAAAGCAGATAACAAGGGTCGAAACGTGAAATGTCGGTCTGGGTCAGCAACTGGTGAGACCCACCCAGACTGATTAGTAGTGTCTGCTGTATCAAAGGAAAAGAACAAACCTGTGATGATAATATCGTGCTACAATCAGAAAAAAATATTGTTTATTAAAAACATTCATTTCCATGTCGCAGTGCATGTTGAGGCATCTTGCGTGCTACGTTTGTGTAATATATCCGCTCTCCTATTATTTAGTCTTTCCGAAAGGCATCTCGAACTTACACCAACATACTGTGCATTGCAAACAATGCATTCTGCTAAATAAACTACACCTCTATCATTGCAAGTACATGAATATTTTAATTTGTATTTAAGATTAGTCTGTGGACAGATGCATTCATGACATGTATTTATAACTGGACAAGTTTTACATCTTGGTCGTTTACAGGGTATACATGTATTTGCTTGTGTGTTATTCGATTCTCTACCTTTTAATTTAGAGCGTACAATTTGGGTTTTTATTTTGCTTGAACTTTTAAAATAGACAGTTCGTATAAGTCTTTTCACGTTTATTCTATCGTAGGCTTTTTTGAACTCTCTTTGAAGAAATTTTAAAGCTGGATGATACTCTAGCACAACTTTAGCTTTATTCTTCGCATTATTTTGATTGTTAGTAATAAGCTTAGCATCAAAACATCTCCTGGCCTTTTGAATTTGCTTTTTGATAATTAATTTTGTTGTAGCCTCTGCTTAGAAGTGATTTTGTCAAATACGATAAGTGCTCTTCTTTGGAACAAATTTTGTAGCAAATTTTTAATATACGCAAGGCTTCGTTGAATATCATATTTTTTCGTTTTTCAGGGATGACATCTCATAATACTATGCAAAAACATATTGTTTGATGTTGACTTTTTGTGTATCGTTGTATAATATTTTCCTTTATTATCTTTACATATTTATACATTCAAGAAAGGAAATGGGATATATAATAGCTTCAAAGCTATTATATAAACATCAATTAAAGCTATTAACATCATAATAGATGTATATGAATATACGTCTGTATATTCTTAATTTAGAATAAATTTAAATAATTAATATTCTTTAATCCTAGATGCAGCACTGTACACTACAATCAGCGTAGGTGAACCTCATTAGCAGTGAGCCTACGCCTACCTTTCGTGTTTCGGTCCTTTAATTATCTGCTGAATTTTTCCTCTGCTGCCTTTCTGTAAAAACAATCGATACAGTTTGTAAGGAAAACATTTCCACTTGTGCAAACTGCGCGTTGTATCCGTCTTTTGTAACAAAAAGACGGAAATAGCACTACAGTTGACGGAAACAACCGACAATCTGTCTTTTGAATTTTCTTTGGCAGGAAACCGAAATCTGCCAGGTAAATAGAATGAATAATTGCATACAGGAGCGAGTATCATCATTTTGTCGGCTTCATCAATTATCCTCGTGTGAATTCTTTAATCCTAGATGCAGCACTGTACACTACAATCAGCGTAGGTGGACCTCATCAGCAGTGAGCCTACGCCTACATTTCGTGTTTCGGTCCTTTATATTGTTGAGTAATTGTTTAAATGTTACTTATAATTGAAAATAATAATATAACTGGTTATATTATTTAAAATTGCTTAAGTAATAACATTACTTAAAGTTACACCCTTTCAAGAACTCACTTTATTATCTTGCTAATGATAGTTAAATGCAAGCTTTAATATATCTCGATTGCGTATCAGATTTAAATTTTCTAAATAATTCATATGCATTTTTTAGACTGCTAACCATCTACGATTTTCGATTAGCAATTCATCACAAAGTAAGTAACTTCATTAAAACCAAACTTTTGTTAATAAATTATTGTTATTAGACTGTAGTGTAAATAACGAACAGTTAAAGAGCTTAGATGTTCATGTATCAAACATATGGAGAAATGTTACGATTGAACAACATAACATTCTCTTAAAATTGATGATCAAATATACATGTTTACGAGAAAGATACGGTGTGTTTTGTGAAGAAATTTGTCGACCGAAATCAACGTACACATGTTCAGAAAATGGAAGTATAATATGTAACGAAGGATGGAAAGGACCATTGTGTCGTATAGGTAATACCATTTAACTTTGAGGTGGAACTAATTGTTAATAATTAAATTATGAATCATTTAATTTGTTAATAATTTAAAAAAAATTTTACATAAAAAGAATGTTACATTTAAAATATTTGAGGCAAAAGTAAATTCGTAAATTTAATGTTTCGCTTTATTGCAAAAAATCGATAATTAAGCATCAATAATCGATAATTAATCGATAATTAATCGTGAATTTGATGTTTAGCAGCTAATTTATTAAATTAAATTAATTATAGTACAGATTAAAGTATTTTTAACTAAACTTTATTTCCAAAACTCACAATAAAAATACTATGATAAAGAACTTGTACATAACCTTTTAATTTAATGTTTTATATGGTCAGATTATTTTAATATGTTAAGTTAGTCGAAACTGTCAATTATTTAACGATATCGTTAAATTATTATTTTATAATTTGTTTTGTTTTATAAATTAAAAAATATATTATATATTTATATAATATTAAAAGATATAATTTTATCTTTAAAATAAAAATAATTATTTAATTATTTAAATTAATTATTTGATAAAGGAATATAAATAAATTATAAAAATATATATCGTTATTTTATACGTTTTAATTTAATGGTATAAATATTAAAGCAATAATTTATCTTTAATATTTAAATGATTAAAAAATGATTATTATTATGTTTTGTGACAGCTCCATGAAGCATACTTCTTTCATTTTAGCAATTTGCAAAAATAATTGCTCCGGAAACGATCGATTTAAATGTGTTGCACCTGATAAATGTAAATGCATTCATGGTTGGACAGGCGATAACTGCGAAACGTGCATTCGTAGTAGCTTATGTGCACATGGATTTTGCACAAGACCATTTGGTTGTATATGCCGCCCCGGCTGGACAGGATCACACTGTAATATTGGTAAGCGATGTTTTATTTAGTTTCTTGGGTATTAAATGTTAAAATGTCTGTAAAAATGTTGCTAAAGATTTTGCCTTTATTTAATAATTTTAAAATTAAAAGATAAATAATGGTTTCAAAAATTGATTTTTCAATTTTTTATTAAAAATTAAAAAATAACTAAAGTTCACTTGGTTATTGCTATGATAATCAAAATAAATCTGAATTTATTTTGATTTTGCAATGAATAAAAATGCTAGCTACTATCGATAATTTTCAATACTATAATTTTTGATATTTTATGCAACGTTCAAACTTAAAATACTTGATATTTTCTTCTATAGGTTAAACTGAGTTACTTTGCGTTTGAAATAAATGCGTTTGACGTCAAAATAATAAGAAATAGATATTATATTTTAATATATTAAATTTCTTCTAGATATAAAAATAAAAATAAACGCATTTTTTCTCTGTTGTCTATTTTAGATATTAATTATTTTTTGTTTATATCCTAGTCTAGATATGACTAAAATGATAAAATTATATGATATCATTTTATGAACAAACTGAGACATATATCAAAATTGAATGCAATCATTCTGATAGAAAGTAATTTGATAATCATCTCTAATATCAATTTAGACGATTAAACTAATTAGTAATAGGAATTACCTATTAGTTTGAATTTTATTTTAAATTTCAATTTGTTATTTTAACTTCATATAATTTATATAAAATCTTATAATAATTATTTATAATTATTTATTATCTAATTATTAAATTTTGATTTTGATTTATTATTTTTATTTATTTTTATTTAAATACATAAACTCTAAATAAAAAAATTATTTAAATTATAAAAATTATTTAAATTTTTATTTATAAACTCAGTTAGCTGATTTGATTGACTTATTTTATTATTAGTGCTAATATTTTTTATTATTGTGCCAGATCAATACAATCTGATCTGATTTATAAACTTTCATCATATTCTATCGTAATTTAAATATAAATTGTATAAAATTTTATATAATTTATTATTTATCTTTATTTTTTTGGTTTTATTGTATAAAATACGTAGAATATGATTTATTAATATATGATAAATATATGATTTAACTCCCGCGAAGACTTAACTCCCGCGTCGCTGAAGCAGGAGTTAAGTCTTCGGGCGAAGATTTCGGTTTATCACGCAATCTTCATTACTATATTAATCAATGGTCATTAGCTTTGGGTTATGACCGAAAGGACAATATCTCGGATACAGGTGACCGAAATGAGGTTCCTTCGGCCTGTGACCGATCTTAGCCTTAGAGATAAGGTTAGGAATTCGGCCATCCGAGATGAACTCAGAGTAAAGTCGCTGCTTCTCCACATCAAAGAAAGTCAGCTGAGGTGATTAGGACACGTTCTGAAGATGTCTAGGAATCGCCTTCCTTGACGGGTTTTCCAGGCAGGACTCTTTGAAAAGAGACCTCGAGGTAGACCTCGGTACCGATGGAGAGATTAACTCTTGAAACTGGCCAATGCCTTGGGCTACCTAAATGAAAACTTAGGTCTATGGCTGAAAATGGTGATATCCTGAGTAGTTTGGTTCGCACACTGCCTCCACGACCCGACACCCTGACCAGTGGTTGAGAAGAAAAATCTCGCGTATCCTATGTTTTTGTTTCTGTCAAGAAATTGTTATATAAAAATTATACATTATAAATATATATAAATTCGTAGAAGCAGTCTATAAAACGAGTGAAACGTTCTAAATAAAAACTGTCTGGTTTTGCCTGCTGCTTTATATGTCAAACACTTCATATGTCAAGCAGTTACTGACAGTTATTTTGACTGCTGCTTCATAACTGTCCGTGGCAAAGGTTATATATTAAAATTTGTCAAATTATATTTAATCATCAAGTTAATTTATATTGCAGCTTATATTAATATAACTTAATTTAGTTAATTTATATTTTAATTTATATTTTATTTTAATTTGACTTTTATTTATATTTTCTAGACCTAATTATAAGCTATAATCAACCTATAATTTAGTTATAAACAAGTTATAAAGAAGACTAATTCAACTTATTTGTAAATTGTAAAATGTTGGGTCGAGAAATAGAAGCCGATACCTGATAACATAGCACTTCCTCCTGATGATCTCTAATCCTTATAAAAAAACTAAAATTTATACGAGAGATGAGAGGATTTCGTGGAAAGTTGTTTATCATCAGTTTGGTAGCCACGAAGGAATCGACAAAACGATAACTATTACCTTCCATCCTTGTTTTGACTAATCAGTGCTGATACCTCCCACTGCTGGATGCAGAGGAAGATCGTCAGACGGCACGATGCAAGTCAAAACATACTTAGTACAATGTCTAGCAATTTAAGCATTGCAAGCCTAATTGGCCTGACATGTCTCACCAAAAAGGATCATCATCAAATAAATTTGGTCAGATAACATTGGCTAATGCCAGTGCAGTCGCTCTAATATCTGCCATCTTCGTGAATAGTGTTTTTTTATTAGAGCTGAGAGGATTTCGTGGGAAGTAGTTTATAATCAGTTTGGTAACCATAAAAGTTATTAAAATTGATAATTTTTAATAACACAAAAGTTATTAAATTGATATAAATGTAGACATTCGTTATTAATGGTATGATGACCGCTAATACTTTTTCTGATACATCGTCTGTTATTTTATTAGTCAATTTATAAACATTGACTTTTGTTTTAAATTGCAATTTTAAATTATTAATTGGTATAAATTATATAAAATCTTATAACAATTATTAATTATGTATAATTATTTAATTATTTATATAATTATTATTTATTAATTATTTAAATAATTATTTATAAATTATTTAAAATTATTTATTATTTAAATAATTATAATTATTTAAATAATAAATAAATAATAATCATAAAATCGCTGATCTAATCATAAAGATGAATTCTATAATTTAAAACATTCACGAGTAATTATTTTATTCTAATTAAATTCACTGCATTATATAGCTGAATTCGCATTTAAATTGCCGACAAATAACTGTTCCTGTTTAAATGGAGGTCTTTGTGAATATATCGAAACACATTTATATAAAGAAACGAAATGCATATGTCCAGCATACTTCACGGGTGAACTTTGTGAAATTCCAGTAAATCCATTAAGCGATCTAAGTATATGCACACGTGGATTTTGTTTAAACAAGGGCGAATGCTTCAGTAACGGAAGAACGGCAGTGTGCCAGTGTGATGAGAAATGGACTGGACAGCGCTGTACAATTCGTATTGAACCGTGTATGACAAATCCGTGTCTAAACAATGGTACTTGTCGAATATATCAAAAGTCTAGTGATTTTGTATGTCACTGCACAAACGAATTTCACGGTAAACTGTGTGAACTAAAAAGGGCAAATATGTATTTTGCAATCGCAAGCCCGTCAACTCATAATTTAAAAGCCAAAATTTTTCTAATATTAAGTGGATCTGCGATTTTTATTATATCCGCGCTTATCTGCATTCTTTATTTGACACATTTCAAACAATCGTACATAGCCAAAGTTAATCAACAGAGCACCATTAATGAAGAATCACCTCCTCCACCGTATGGTTCAGAAGAGTGTACAGAACTTTTAAGTTTATTAGCTCAAAACAGAGAATTTGCATCTCATGCCGTCACGAAACAGACTGGCAATCATCATGTTTCGTAATATATTTGACGACTTGTTTATTTCAAAATTCTATTTTGTCTAATTTTGTTTCCATTTTCATTTTACATGTTTTCCGTTTATAAGTTTAATGATAATGGTTTTACATAAATCATGTAAATGTTTTTTTGAATTTATAATTTAAAAGAATAGCCGATTTTTGTAACTTATTGAATATTAATTATTTAAATAAATAATAATAATTTTATTCAAATAAATTTAAATAAGGACACCAATTATTTGGAAAATAATAAAGTATTGAAATAAGACAATGAATTAATACTGTTTAAAAATCATTATAAGATAATAAATAAAACATTTTAATAAATTTAATAATATAGATCGAAAATTTAACAACTGAAATAATATTCGATTAAATACATAATTATTAATGCAAACCATCATAAGATATTAAAAACATTTTAACGATATTAATAATATAGATCGACAATTTAAAAACTGAAATAATATTCGATTAAAATCATAATTTTAAATAGTTGAACTGATTCATTATCGATAAATAATTATTGGAGCTGGATCAAAGGAAAGAAGAAATTATTTGTGATATTTCGCTAACTTATGTTAGCATCTTTAGAAAATTACTCAGAAAAGTCTTTTTCTGAAGATGCTAACAGAAGTTAGCGAAATATCAAAAATGATATGTACAATTGAAAAAGCCTTCGGGCGAAACGTCATTATTATTTTTTGCTTACCAGTATCCTATTATATATAATAGTAGTGCACATATGTGCGGAGTAAACAACGGTCTAGGATTTCTTACGAAATACGGCATTTATACTAAATGGTGTTGCTTGATAGACTGGACTTCGATTCACGACTTTCAGTCACCATGTCACTTCTAGACGACCACTTCAGCATCGAAATGATGAGTACCCGGCAACACTCATCAGTAGAATGAGGTACACACTGGTCGTTTCGGTTGCCTGTGTGACATTGTGAATAAAGCGTTTCCGACACTTTGCTTAATTGTCTGAGGCTTACGCTCTTAACCAGATCGAATTGCTGTGCGGACCATCCTTAAACACTAGGCAGAGGTTGTTGCTGAATTGTCGCTGCACTCGTTGGATCCTTAATGGATACTTCATGTATACATTGTATACTCGTTGGATACGGTCGTCTAGAAGTGACATGGTGATTGAAAGTCGTGAATCGAAGTCCAGTCTATCAAGCAACACCATTTAGTATAAATGCCGTATTTCGTAAGAAATCCTGGACCGTTGTTTACTCAGCACATCGTGCACTACTATTATACATGCCGTATCCATTAAGGATCCAACGAGTGCAAGATTGGATCCTCAACGTTTATATATATT